>CM055124.1:203380738-203420738 GCA_029206835.1 Rana muscosa
AGTATGACTATCAGACACAAGGCGAGGTGTAGTTACTATATCAGAACTCATATTTCAGAAATAGCACACGGTTTGTCAAACCTGTCAGTCCTGCAGTTCTAGGACAGTATATGCAGGGTTGGGACTTTGGAATCCCATGACGCCCTGCCTGCTGGCATTTCATTTGTGGGTGGAAACAGACGGCTTACGAAATCTCTGAGATCAGAGCGATGAGATTTCCCTGCAATAATTCAGTACTCTGTCATTGTGCCCTCCAACAATGGTGTCACTCGCTGGCAGCTGGATGTCTCAGTCCCATTATGGGGAATGCATCAGGGTAGGGTGACAAATGGCTTGGCATGTTTGCAGGATTTATGCAGATCTGGGAAGGAATTCTGATGGGTACAGCTTCCTAATGTTGTTTGAGATATGAAAGAAAAAAATATAAAAATACTCAGAGCAATATCACTGCTTACGGAGTGCCCCACACCCATACTATGGGCAGCACAGTGGTGTAGTGGTTAGCACTTTCACCTAGCAGCAAAAAGGGTCGCTGGTTCGAATACCGACCACGGCACCATCTGCCCGTAGTTTGCATGTTCTCCCTGTGCCCGTTAGTGTTTCCCCTGGAAACTCTGGTTTTCTCCCACACTCTAAAGCAGGGGTCTCAAACTGGCGGCCCTCCAGCTGTTGAGGAACTACAAGTCCCATCATTCCTCTGCCTATGGGAGTCATGCTTGTAACTGTCAGGCCTTGCAATGCCTCATGGGAATTGCAGTTTCTGCAACAGCTGGAGGGCCACCAGTTTGAGACCCCTGCTCCAAAAAGACATGCTGGTAGGTTAATCGGATCCTGACTAAATTGGCCCTAGTATGTATGAATGCGAGTTCGGGACCTTCGCTTGTAAGCTCCTTGAGGCAGGGACTGATGTGAATGTACAATGTATATGTAAAGCGCTGCGTAAACTGACGGCGCTATATAAGTACCTGAAATAAATACTCATTCCCATCAGCAGTGTGTAGCTGATCAGGTTTTTTTTTTATCCAAAGACAAATTATCTGAGATAGCTTATGTATTTTTAATAATACATATATCTCTAACACACATACAATCTCAAAAGAGGAGTACACCCCTCACATTTTTGGAACGATTTTATTATATCTTCTCATGTGAAATACTGAGGAAATGACACTTTGCTACAATGTAAAGTAGTGAGTGTACAGCTTGTATAACAGAGTAAATTTGCTGTCCCTCAAAATAATTCAACATACAGCCATTAAAGGGTTTTTTCACCTTAATGCATCCTATGACCCATCCCCCCCCCCGGAGTCCGGCATTCGTATCTATGGACGCCGAAAGCTAGACTCGGGAGCGCGCCTGCAAGGTAACCCCCCTGGGAGAGTGCTTCTCCTAGGGTGGTTATCCGACGAGGGGGAGGAGCCGCCGAGGGACTCCAGAAGTCGAGGATCAGGGCCACTCTGCAAAACGAGCTGCACGGTGGAGGCAAGTACGATATATGTTTGTAAAGCTTCCATTACACACACACACACACACACACGTCTAAACCACTGGCAACAAAAGTGAGTACACCCCTAAGTGAAATTGTCCGAATTAGGCCCAATTAGCCATTTTCCCTTCCCGATGTCATGCGACTCGTTATTGTTACAAGGTCTTAGGTATGAATCGGGAGCAGGTGTGTTAAATTTGGTGTGATCACTCTCATGCTGGTAACTGGAAGTTTAAACATGGCACCTCATGGCAAAGAACTCTGAAAAAAAAATATGATTATGAATATATATATATATATATATATATATATATATATATACTATATATATATATATATATATATTAGGGATTGTTGCTCTACATGAAGATGGCCTAGGCCAGTGATGGCTAACCTTGGCACCACAGATGTTTGTTAACTACATTTTCCATGATGCTCTAGTACACTGCAGAGTGCATGAGCATCATGGGAAATGTAGTTCCAAAACACCTGGAGTGCCAAGTTCGCCATCACTGGTCTAGGCTATAAGAAGATTGCCAAGACCCTGAAAACAAGACCATACAGCGATTTAACAGGACAGGTTCCACTCAGAACAGTTTCGAAAAATTGCATCCTCACAGGGGTGACACTGTGGATGCACATATACAAATGTGCCCACGTCCCGATATCACAGGAGAACTATAAATAGACTAGAGGGGCGTGGCCTGAGGGGGGCATGGCCTGACATAGCATGGAGTAGGACGTGCATGATTTGAGCTCCGTCTAATACTCCTGTACAGCCCATCCTGATCTTCAGTGTCATCCTGCACCAGCCCAGCGGGACCCTGAACATCCGTGGCCGCAAATCCACCATCCTCCGCTCGTACAGCGGCCTCCGCAGGGCCGCGATCCCGATCGCGGGTGCCGCATTTAGGAAAGCCCGCGGCTTCGGCCTAGCCCTGGAAGTCGGCGGCCATCTTGCTCCACCCGACCTGCCGCCTGTGCTGCTTCCTGGCCCTCCTGCTCTCAGGTAACAGCCTGCAGGGGCCCACCGAGTCCCCCTGAGGACCCCTCACACCCACAGAGGCGGATACATCAGCCTCTGACTGCGCGGCCGCCGCGTTCAGGAAGGCCCCGGCTTCGGCCTAGTGCTGGTCGGCGGCCATCTTGCTTCACCCGGCCTGCTGACTAGTGACTCTTCCCGGCCCACCAGCCCTACAGCTCCCTACCATTCGGTATAGACTGAGCTGCCTGGCTTTGGAGGGGGGAGGGATCACAGCGGATACCTGCCATGACTCCGCCAAAAACACCAAAGGCCACCCTGGCGAAATTGGACCAGTACCGCCGCCAGGAGGAGGAAAGAGATGGCGGCGCCGCAGGCGGTGAGCAGGACGCTACGGGAGGCGACACAGCTAAACTGCTCGAGGCAATCACATACTGCCGGACGTCCCTGACGGCGCAAATAGAGGGGGTCAAGGTGGACCTTTCACTCATGCGACAAGACTTCCAGAACTTTGTGAGCGTGTCACGACTGCCGAAACCCGCATTGGAGAGGTGGAGGACACCGTTACGCCGCTCCAAGTCAGCTCCGATCGAATGCAGCTCCAAATCAATCAGATTCTAAGCAAGCAAGATGATATGGAAAATAGGCTCCGGAGGTGCAACCTCCGTTTCATCGGGCTCCCCGAGGGAGCTGAGGGCAAAGATCCTACCACCTTCTTGGAGAAACTCCTTGTTGACACCTATGGCCGCGAGGCCTTCTCCCCCACCCTGGCGGTGGAGAGGGCTCATCGTATGCCTGCCAGATCTCCTCCTCAGGGGGCTCCCCCCCGCACGTTTATAGCAAAATTCTTGAATTACAAAGATAGAGATGCGGCGCTGCGCATGGCCAGGGAAAAAGGTAACATCCACCTTGGAAACTCCAAGATCGCTATCTTCCCCGACTTTTCTGCCGAGGTGCAGCGCCGCCGCCAAGGCTTCATGGAGGCGAAGAGGAGGCTCCGGATACAACATCTTAAATACTCTATGCTATTTCCAGCTCGTCTTAGAGTCGAAAGGGACGGCCGTGTGTTCTTCTTTGAGGATCCTCAGGAAGTCATTGCCTGGTTGGAGCGTCCGGGGCCCGCCAGAGGGGCGGCGGAGTGACCTGACCGAGCATGTTCATCAGCACTATTGATTGCCTGTCATCATCACCAGCACATTATACGCCGCAGCGGGAGTCTGCAAATCCTGGTATGTTGCCCCCTTTTGTTGTCTCCCCTTTACTGCCCGCGGCGCATACCCTATTGCTCCTTACCCCTGGGACCCCCTTTTGCCTTCCCCTGCTATAATCCTCTTTCAATTGTAACCTGCAGAGGGGGTCTCCCATACTTAGGGCCCCCACTGACTGGTTGATCCATGTAACTACCCTGGAGACTGTAATTGCGGAGCACAATCAGTCCTACACTCCACATGCCTAACACAGCGAATTTTCGCCCCCCAGCAACCGGAACACGCATCTCTTTATTATGTGACTGCAGAACTTTCTATACCACCGACCCCGCACTGTACTTCTGGTTCACAGTACAAGAAGAGCCTGTTGCTCTTTATTTGCGGGCATTGGATCTTCCACACCTCCCATGTGAGGCGATCGCTGCAGATCTTTTACGTAACAGCAAGATATTTTGGTTTTATCTGCTACCGGTTGTTACTTTCTTTTGGTTTTGGGAACATACCCGCATCAGTTGGGGGAAGATGCAGGGTGGGGAGGGGGGAGGGGGAGGTTCGTTTTTTCTTGATGGACTGCAATACAAACGAAGTGCATGCTAACATTGATACTGCATAGATGGCAAACCTTGTATTCATGTAATGCTACTGTCCCACGATATGTTTTAATGTTTGAATTATGGCATCGATAAAACTGCTCACTTGGAATGTGCGTGGGCTTGGGGACAAGGTAAAGAGATCTGCAGTTTTCTCATTTCTCAAAAAACAACGAGCCGACATTGTGGTGTTAGTGGAGACACACGTTGAGGGTCGACTCCAGATGGCACTCCGCCGGCCATGGATTGGGTGGGCATATCATTCGTCCCACGCCCGCGGAGTCTCAGTTTTGATTGCCAAGACGGTACATTTTGAGCTGTGTGATGTTCAGTCTGACCCACAGGGGCGCTATGTCTTTCTTTCGGTTAAAATTGTATGGTGAACCTTTCCTACTGATGGCATTCTATGTACCTCCACCATTTAATTCTACTATAGTCACAGAGGGCTTGCTATATATGACTCGTCATCCTTCGATTCAGGCGGTGTGGCTGGGGGATTTTAACGCTACGTTGAACCCTACATTAGACAAACTGTCGCCCTCGCCATTATCTACTACAGCTCCAACCCACACTAGATTCTCCCGACTTATCTCTTCCTTTAATCTCACTGACGCCTGGCGTTTTAAATTCCCGCTCACTCGAGCTTACTCCTGTTTCTCAACTACCCATAACACCATGTCTCGTATAGATTTTATATTCATTTCTAGTACCCTTGCCCCAAGATTACTGGGAGCTGAATTTGCCCCCAGATTACTTTCAGACCATAGCCCATATTTCATTAGCCTCTCCATCCCATTAGACAAACCGCCCCGTACGTGGCGCCTGAATCCGTTTTGGCTCACCCTGTTGGAGGATGACGAGCTTGGTAACAGTTGGAGAACTTACTTTTTAGAGAATGACGGATCTGCATCCCCAGACGTAGTATGGGAAGCCTTCAAACTGCATGCACGTCTGACTCTGACCTCCTTTATCAACAGGCTGAAGGCTAATTCATCAGCCATACTGGACGGGGCAATGCGGGATCTGTCCTCCTCTGAACAGGGATACATGTCGAACCCCTCTCCTGATGGAGCTGCCCGACTCAGGTTACAAACCAGGGTGGTTAATCAGCTACAACACGAGACGGCCAGGAAAAAAAAAAAAAAAAAAAAAAAAAAAAAAAAAAAAAACTTTTCTTTGCCAGACAAAAATTGTATGAACATGGGGAGAGAGCGGGTAAACTGTTGGCCTACTTGGCACATAGTGAGGATAGACCCCCTACTGTCATTTCCCTCACTGGTCCTAATGGGGAAAAGATTACGGAACCCCAGGCTGTCACTTCTAAATTTAGGGACTTCTTTTCTCAACTCTATACGTCCGAGGTTTCCACCACTGACTCTCAATTGGAAGATCTACTGGCGGAAATCATCTTTCCACAGCTAGACGATGCCCAAATGGCTATGCCAGACGCACCTCTTACACTCGACGAAATAACCACAGCGATTGGGAGCTTCGCCAGATCCAAGGCCCCGGGATCAGATGGGTTGCCCATAGAATTTTACGCCCAATACATCGAGATACTTGCCCCCAAGTTATTGTCCCTCTTCAACCATCTATTTGACAATTTCACCTTACCCCCATCGATGGGCGAGGCGGTAATTATCCTCATACCTAAGCCAGGCAAGGACCCAGGCCTCCCGGAATCTTATAGACCAATATCGCTCCTCCAGGTAGACAAAGATTCTGGCTAAAGTACTTGCCCTACGCCTTAACCAAGTGATTCTAACCCTGATTCATGCTGACCAAGCTGGATTTATGCCGGGGCGTAACACCTCCTTCAACCTCAGAAAATTGTATATTAACTTACAAGCGACACATACTAATGTTGGGTCCCGGGTGGTGGTGGCTTTGGATACTGCCAAGGCCTTTGACTCAGTGGAGTGGCGGTACCTTTGGGGATGTCTCCGTGGCTTTGGTTTTGGACCTAAATTTATTAAGTGGGTTCAATTATTATATCTGGCACCCAGGGGTAAAGTAGTGGCCAACGGGAGGGCCTCCCAGACATTTGACTTATCCAGGGGCACTAGACAGGGCTGCCCACTGTCTCCGCTCCTCTATGCCTTGGCGGCGGAGCCCCTTGCAATCTCCATTAGAGAGGACCCCGAGATTCAGGGTCTCTGCCTTGGTTCCCTGACTGAAAAAATTAGCTTATACGCAGACGACACGCTACTATACCTGGCCGACTCTGCCACATCGCTTCGGAAGGCGTTACATACAATTGAACACTTTGGTCAGTTCTCTGGCCTTAAAATTAATTGGGAGAAATCTCAAATACTGCCTATGGATAGTTTCCCCTCTCCCAAGCTACAGGCACAGTTACCACTCCAGCGAGTGAACACTATCAAATATCTTGGAGTATTGGTGAATATAACACCAGCTGACTATATATCCCTGAACATAGAACCCCTTTTCGATCTCATCAAGTCTAGAACCCAGGTATGGGCGAGACTACCGCTCGGCGTGTGGGGCCGCATTAACATTGTTAAAATGATATCATTTCCTAAAATATTGTATATACTCTGGCACACACCCGTATACTTACCCTTGAAGTTTTTCAAGTCAATGGAGGCCATACTCAAGACATTTATTTGGGGTAACAACAGACACAAGCTGGCCTGGAGAGTCCTTAAGAACCCTACTGACCTAGGTGGAACAGCCCTCCCTGACTTAAATCTTTATTACCTTGCGTCCCAACTGTCTCAACTATACCACATAGATAAAACCGACAGACTCAGATTCCTCACCCTCCTCTGTCCACGGTGGGCACAACTGACCACTGACCCACTCACTGCAATTGCAATTGGGACATAGTGGGAATAACTCCAATAGAGACCGTGGGTCCCTATTGTACCAATATAGGCGCGTATGGGACATCACCACTAAAACATTAACGACCCCTAAACACAACAATTATACCCCCTTATGGCACAATAGACTACTCTCAGAGTTTCTCTTGATCCCTGACACAGAGATATGGTGCGAATATGGAATATATTATTTGCACCACATAATTTCCGATGGCACACTTAAAAACTTTGAGGACCTCCAAAATGAGTTCCTGCTGCCCAATTCTATGCTTTTTAGATTCTTCCAGGTGCGTCACGCAGCCCAAGCTCAGTTTCCCCAGCCTTTGCCACAATCTACGCCCAATGTTATTATGGCAGTGATTAAGGGTGTGGACCCGCGAAAGCTGATCTCTGATTTTTATGTCATGCTCCTCACCCCATCATCTACCACGCTAGCTTACAGCCTTAAACCAAGATGGGAAAGAGGTGGGCCCACTGGAGGATGAGGAGTGGAGTGAAGCACTAGACTCGTGCAAGACTGTATCCCCCAAGCTCTCTGACAGGCTGACCCAGTTATACGTGGTGCACCGAGCGTATCTCACCCCCCTAAGAATCGCCCGCTTTAGACGACAGTTTTCTACCTTGTGCACAATGTGTAACCAAGCGACGGGCACATTCTTCCATCTACTCTGGGCGTGCCCGGTCCTTCAGGGTCTGTGGAAGCAGATTGTTGACTTCCTCCATGATGACATGGGATCCCCATTGATCCTGGACCCCAAACAATGCTTACTGGGGATATTCCCCGACTCTGAGATGGACAAATTCACTAAAAAACATTCTTGCATGAAACATTGTTTAATGCTAGAAAAATTATAGCCAGACAGTGGATGAGACCCACTCCCCCAGCTTCAACGATTGGAAACTAGATATAAATAACACTCTTCCCTACAAAAAGTTCATATACATCAACAGAGGTTGTCCAGATAAGTACTACAAAATCTGGGATCGATGGCTTGAGTCCGCAGACACATGCACGGATGGTCCGTAATATTATACATCCTTCTAGCGTGCAATTCCATGAATAGCGTGGACATAGGGTTTTCCACTTATTGATAGTCACTGAATCCAGTGTTCAATCTGAACAAGTTTTTTGATCTACTGTGCCTATATATGTATAAGCCACATTTCTTTGTTTTATGCATTTCTCCAGTATTGCCTTGTAACTTGCAGAATTATGTTCCAAATGTAAATTGTTCAATAAAAACTTTTTTCTCAAAAAAAATAAAAATAACAAATAGACTAGAAAAATTGACTTTAGGCGGCACATGGGTTTTTTGCTGTTTATATATGTGTTTATGAAGAAAGGAAAAAAGGTCTTCTGGACGCAGCACTCCTGTTAAAAAGCCTTTATTCCAAAAAAAAAAAAAAGGGGGTTTTCAGGAAACCAAAAACACTCTGCACAACACAACTGATCTAGTTTAGCTGACGCGTTTCGCACTATTTGAAGTGCTTATTCATAGCTATGAATAAGCACTTCAAATAGTGCGAAACGCGTCAGCTAAACTAGATCAGTTTGTTGTGTTGTACAGAGTGTTTTTGGTTTCCTGAAAACCCCCTTTTTTTTTGGAATAAAGGCTTTTTAACAGGAGTGCTGCGTCCAGAAGACCTTTTTTCCTTTCTTCAATTGCATTTGCATTTGCCTGCACCCTTGGTTGCTGGGAGGAGGTAATTCCAGGGACTTCCACACCTGAGCGGCTCCCTCCCTCCTGTCTTTTCCCTTTTCTGGACTATATATGTGTTTAAACAGACTACTGTGCTCCTGAAGAAGCGGTAATTCGCGAAACTAGTTGAGCAAATCAAGACCACACATGATACATTGGACCTATGGCTCTTGCTAACTTGCTTCATACAACCACTACTGTACTAGCCTTTGGTTTGCTGGATTCGCATTCCAACTAAGATGGAATGCTTGCATGTTACATACCTTGAAGTATTGTTAAAGCGTGAACCTAATGTATCCAAGTATAAACAAACTGTTACTGTTTGAATGTTTATATGTATTTTCTTACTACTCTGCTTTAAAATAAATACCCCTAGTTTTTTTACAACATTTACCCATGTGCCGCCTAAAGTCCATTTTTCTAGTCTATTTATATTTCCACTCAGAACAGACCTCGCCATAGTCGACCAAAGAAATTGAGTGCACGTGCTCAGCGTCATATCTAGAGGTAGTCTTTGGGAAATAGACGTACGAGTGCTGCCAGCATTGCTGCAGAGGTTGAAGGGGTGGGGGAAAAGCCTATCAATGCTCATACCATACGCCGCACACTGCATCAAATTGGTCTGCATGGCTGTCGTCCCAGAAGGAAGCCTCTTCTAAAGATGATGCACAAGAAATCCTGCAAACAGTTTGCGGAAGACAAGCAGACTATGGACAAGGATTACTGGAACCATGTCCTGTGGTCTGATGAGACCCATATAAACTTATTTGGTTCAGATGGTGCGTAGCATGTGTGGCGGCAACCAGGTGCGGAGTACAAAGACAAGTGTGACTTGCCTAAAGTCAAGCATGGTGGTGGGAGTGTCATGGTCTGGGGCTGCATGAGTGCTTCTAAAAATGGGGAGCTACAGTTCATTGGGGGAACCATGAATGCCAACATGTACTGTGACACACTGAAGCAGAGCATGATTTCCTCCCTTCGGAGACTGGGCCGCAGGGCAGTATTCCAACATGATAACAACCTCAAACACACCTCCAAGACGACCACTGCCTTGCTAAAGAAGCTGAGGGTAAAGGCGATGGACTGGCCAAGCATGTCTCCAGACTTAAACCCTATTGAGCATCTGTGGGGAACGGAAGGTGGAGGAGTGCAAGGTCTCGAACATTAACCAGCTTCGTGATGTCGTCATGGAAGAGGACTCCAGTGGCAACCTGTGAAGCTCTGGTGAACTCCATGCCCAAGAGGGTTAAGGCACTTTGGGCCCAATTTGGACATTTTCACTTAGGGGTGTACTCACTTTTGTTAACACACAGCCATTAACCACTTCAGCCCCGGACCATTTTGCTGGTCAAAGACCAGGCCACTTTTTGCGATTCGGCACTGCATTGCTTTAACTGACAATTGCACGGTCGTGCGACGTGGCTCCCAAACAAAATTGACGTCCTTTTTACTCTTTTGTCCATGGACCGACACAGCTTCTCTATTGACAAAGTGGGTATTATCCGTTAATTAGGAGTGACTAGGCAGAAAAACTTGTAAAAAGTGTTGCATCACACCTTCTACAGTACCGCCCAGGGGGCGGACCCTCTGGGTATACCCTCTCAGTCTGCATCTTCGCAGATCAGTTTTTTTCTGTCTAGCAAGGAGTAGGACATGGCTCCCTACGGGCCCATTGGTCCGGGGAAAAAAAAAGATAAAAAAAAAAAAAAAATTATATATATATATATATATATATATATATATATATATATATATATATATATATATATATATATATATATATATATATATATATATATATTTTTTTTTTTTGCTACATTTGTTGTTTCCTGCGATCTTCGATCAACTGCCGACTGGGTGACAGGCTGGATCCTCGGTCCTTGTAGTCTCCCCAGTTTCGGCCATCGAGCGTGTGCCGTCCCTAGCTACGCGCTGGGTTTTCCACGACATGCCCGTCGCTCCACGGGTGGCCGGTGAGCTTACGCTCCAAGGCTTGCATCGGACCGCTCAGCTTCGGCTGACCTTACGGCCGAGTCGCAGCAGCCTGTCCGGTGAGCGTCATGCTCCAGGGCATACATATGATCGTCCCTTCTGGGTCCAATCACAGCATGCCTGGCCAACAGTCACCTTCCGTGCGCGGACGATGATCTGTTTGGAATGTCTTCCAGCAGAATACATGCAGGATAGGTTTTAAGTAAAACTCCTCTGCCTCGGCTGGGTGATTTAGCTGGACATTCCCGGAGAGATCAAGTAAGTGGTTGTGGCCCCTTTCTTCCCTCTCTCCCTGCCTTTCCCTCCTCCCTGGGCTTCTAGCTAAAGGTTGCTGGGTGCTGGGGGTCACCTAGGGGGTCCCACTGGAGCGGGGCTGGCTGTAACTAACATTTAAAACAAATGTAATTTTTTTCTTACCTGTGTTTGTGTCCTTCCTCCTCCATGCTGTCGGCGGCCATTTTGAGGTGGTCCATGCCAAGTTTGGCCTCTTGTGACTGCCCGGCGGCCATCTTCCTGTGGTTCGGCCACACCCACTGGCCCCTATCAGCTGATCGGCGGCCATGTTTGTCCACCCTGTATGCAGATATTGCCGTTCGGCGGCCATCTTTTTGTGGGCTATGGCTGCTTGACCTCTATCTTCTGTCGGCGGCCATTTTCTTAGAGCCCACATTATCTTCCATACAGACGTTTTTGGCAACCATTTTTCGAGAGCCTCCGGCCTCTAGGGTGCATTACACTGGCGCGAAAATTCACACAGGAAGTGCTGATAAAAGAAGCAGACTGACACAGCAGCAGTGGACAGCATCACAGGCGCAGCATAGCAGTACCTATCCAGGGTGGTGAGTCCTCTGGGTGACCCGGCCTCTCTGCAGCACAGGAGGGTGGCCTATTGATATCTTGCCTGGAGCCCTGTGAGTGTCAGCGTGTGGTCAGCATGGCATCTGAGCCAGATGTCTTCTCCCCTGAAACACCAGATTTAGCAGCTGGTGCCCCTGAGGTGTCTATGAACGCTATGACTGCAATCCTAGAGGCGTTTGCTGCCAGGGTGGAAGCAGCACACGGGAATACAGGGGGTAGTAAACGCCCCATCCCCTGCAAGCTTCTGGGGATAATTCTGGTGCAGAACCAGGTCCAGCTACGGCTCGGGGCCCAGATTCTGACGCATCAGAGACTGCAGACCGTGACCGGACAGTGAGAATGACTCAAAGTCCAGGTCAGTACGCGAGACGGCTTTGGTATCTGACCTTATTACTGCAGTGCGGGATATGCTAAAATTGGAAAATACTGCAGAAGCAGCAGAGACTCCGGTCCACTTGGGTTTCATAGACCTGCCCGCACTGCTAAGGTGTTCCCTTGTGTGTCTTTTGATAAAAACTCTTATACAAGGAATGGGAGAACCCACTGAGGGTCTTTACAGCCCCAAAGAGGTTTGCGGTACGGTACCCCTTTTGAGGAGAGTTTTCTGAAGAAATGGACCTCTCCCCCCTATAGTGGACCCTCCGGTGTCCAGACTTAATAGAGCCACCACAATTCCTGTAGAAGGGGCTCCTGTTTTCAAGGACCCTGTGGATAAGAAGGCTGAAACACTCGCTTGCTACCTATACTCAGTGGTAGGCTCGGCAGTACGCCCGGCATTGGTGGGGGCCCTAGTGTCTCACACACTTACTGAATGGGCAAGATTGCTACTCCAGGGGTTAAGGAGCGAGATGCTCCTCCTGATGAGATAACATTGGCCGACCTGTTGGTCCAGGGCCTTAGGTTTGTCTGCGAGTCAGACATGAATACGATTCCCCTGCTGTCTAAAACTTCGGTTTATGCAGTAGCAATACGCCGCCTGATCTGGCTAAATGGCTGGTCTGCGGACCAGACTTCCAAGAAAGCCCTGTTGGATCTGCCTTTTAAGGGCGACAGACTTTTTTTGGGGCTTCTCTGGATGACATCATCAAGGATGCCACAGGAAGTAAAAGCACTTTGCTTCCCCAAATTAGCAAGGGTAAGGGGCCACGCCAAGGGCAAGGGCCCTCCTTTACTGCACACAAGTGTTTTTTTCGTCCCCCTAGGGCGACAGGGAAAAGACCCCAGGCCGATAAAGCGCCTGCCCAAGGACAAAAGCGTCCCTGGTCCCGCATACCCAATAAGCCTGCGGACAAATTTGCGTCCGCATGAAGGTCCACCCCCACCCAGCTCTCGGGTGGGGAGACGTCTTCGCAAATTCGCGACTCAGTGGACAGCACTAATCTCCGACAGGTGGATTTGCAAAGTAATCTCCTCAGGCTACAAGATAGAGTTTCTCTCTTGTCCACCGGACAGATTCAACACCTCCAATCTCCAGCTACTACCGACCCGTCGGGAGGCCCTGTATGGGGCGGTCCAGGGTCTACTGGAACGCGGGGTAGTTATTCCAGTTCCAGAACTGGAACGGGGTTTTTACTCAAATCTGTTCATTGTGCCGAAGAAGGAGGGGGTTCGTCCAAGCTTGGATCTCAGAGCCCTCAATTGCTTTGTGAAGGTACAAAGTTTTCGGATGGAGTCGGTTCGATCTGTAGTCACGGCTCTCCATCCAGGGGACTTTCTGGCCTCCTTGGACATCAAGGACGCATACCTGCATGTCCCCATATACTCCAGACACCAGAGGTTTCTGCGATTTGCTATCGGGAAGGACCACTACCAGTTTGTGGCCCTCCCGTTGGGCCTTGCCTCAGCACCCAGGACGTTCACCAAGGTGCTCGCTCCGATTCTGGCACTTCTAAGACAGCGGGGTATCGCTATCACAGGCTACTTATACGACCTTCTGCTGAAGGCCCCTTCAAGCTCAGAATTAGAGGTAAGCGTGTCCTTAACCTGTCAGACTCTTCGAGACTGTGGTTGGATACTAAACACGCAAAAGTCAGTATTGGTGCCCACTCAACGCCTAGGGTACCTGGGGTTGATTCTGGATTCTTCAGAGGCAAAGGTATTCCTCCCTGTGGAGAAGTTGCAGACCCTCCGGGCTGCAGTACGGCAGCTGACTTCCAGGAATTGGTCGTCACTCCGTTTTTTGCATGCGAGTGTTGGGCCTCAGGGTAGCCTCCTTCGAGGCGGTTCCATATGCTCAATACCACACTCGAGTGTTACAGAAGGAAGTTCTGTCCAGATGGAACAGATGTCCATCATCTCTGGATTATCAAATCCGAGTGAGCCACAGTCAGGAGATCCCTGGTATGGTGGCTGACAGCACCGGCTCTAATGGCCGGGAAGTCATTTCTTCCGGTTTACTGGATAGTGATCACGACGGACGCCAGCCTTACAGGTTGGGGGGGGGGGAGTCTGGGATGTTCAGTCGGCGCAAGGTCGCTGGACCCCAGAGGAAGCCCTCCTGCCGATCAATGTCCTGGTAATCCGGGTGATCAGGCTGTGCCTCTTCAAATGGTCTCAGAGGCTGCAAGGGCGTCCAGTCAGGATCCAGTCAGACAACGCCACAGCAGTGGCATATGTCAATCATCAAGGAGGAACAAGAAGCTCAGCTGCAACATCGGAGATCGCTCGCATCCTGAAGTGGGCAGAGAGGAGCGTACCGGCACTGTCGGCCGTGTACATTCCGGGTGTGGAAAACTGGCAGGCGGACTACCTGAGCCGCCAGATGCTGGACCAGGGAGAAGGGTCCTTACACCCAGAGGTGTTCCAACTCCTCTGCCAAAGATGGGGCACACCAGGCGTAGATCTTCTGGCTTCCCGACTCAATCGGAAGGTATTGAGATTTGTGGCCCGGTCAAGAGACCCATGGGCAGACGCAACGGACGCGTTGGTAGCATCGTGGGGTCAGTATCGGCTAATCTATGCCTTCCCTCCCTTAAGGCTTCTTCCTCTTCTGCTCCGCAGAGTGGAGGCAGAGGGAATTCCAATGATCCTAATCGCTCCAGATTGGCCTCAGCGTCCTTGGTACGCCGATCTAGTACGTCTGGTAGCAGACGTCCCCTGGCGCCTACCACTACGGAAGGACCTGCTATCGCAAGGTCCCATATTCCATCCTGCTTTACAGTCATTGGCTTTAACGGCATAGCTGTTGAGAACCAGGTACTGAGAGACCGGGGCCTGTCAGACTCAGTAATCTCTACTATGAGAAGTGCTCGAAAACCGTCCTCTAGGAAGGTCTATCACCGCACTTGGAGGGCCTACATCTCCATGTGTGAGGAAATGAAATGGCATCCGCGTACCTATTTGGTTTCCAGAATCCTGCTGTTTTTACAGCATGGGGTGGACCAAGGGCTTGCCCTAAGTACGATTTAAGGGACAGATATCTGCCCTGGCTGTCTTTTTTTTCTCAGCGACCCCTGGCGACTCACTCTCTCGCGAGTACATTTGTGCAGGGAGTCCGACATGTGGCCCCTCCGGTCCGTCCCCCGTTAACTCCGTGGGACTTGAACCTGGTCCTCTCGGTGCTTCAGAAGGCACCGTTTGAGAATATTAGAGATATTCCCCTGTTGACACTTTCTCAGAAAGTGGTCTTTTTGGTGGCTGTTACGTCAGTTAGATGAGTCTCTGAGCTGGCAGCCTTGTCCTGCAAGGCTCCCTATTTGATTTTCCACAAGGATAAGGTGGTGCTGCGGCCGCAGCCTTCCTTTCTTCCGAAAGTTGTTTCGGCTTTTCATCTCAACGAAGACATTGTACTTCCATCCTTGTGTCCTCAGCCGTCGAATCCTAAGGAGTCGGCGTTGCATTCCTTGGACGTTGTCCGAGCTTTGAGAGTATACCTATCTGCTACTTCCCTGTTCCGGAAGTCAGACTCACTGTTTGTTTCGGTGGCTGGTCCCAAGAAGGGCCAAGCAGTCTCATCGGCCACCATCTCTAGGTGGATCCGACAGATAGTAATCCAGGCTTACGCCTTAAAGGGTCAGGCGCCCCCCTTGCCTGTCACGGCGCATTCGACCAGGGCAATAGGTGCCTCTTGGGCTTTCCGACATCAAGCGTCTGTTTCCCAATTATGTAAAGCGGCGACTTGGTCGTCCGCTCACACTATCACAAAATTCTACAAAATTGATGTAGGTGCATCTTCGGATGCCTCTTTTGGCCGCAAGGTTTTGCAAGCGGCTGTTTAGAGTTGCAACTCCTCCGTTGGAGGAGTGCTGTTTTGTGTTTGGGGTGAAGTTTATTTTTATGCTGTTACCACCCCTCGTTTTTTCTCTGACACTGCTTTGGGACGTCCCACTTTGTCAATAGAGAAGCTGTGTCGGTCCATGGACGAAAGAGTAAATAGGATTTTTTACTCACCGTAAAATCCTTTTCTCTAAGTCCATGGACCGACACAGCACCCACCCCTCCTTTTAAGTTTGTACTGCTTTTTGACGAACTGATCTGCGAAGATGCAGACTGAGAGGGTATACCCAGAGGGTCCGCCCCCTGGGCGGTACTGTAGAAGGTGTGATGCAACACTTTTTACAAGTTTTTCTGCCTAGTCACTCCTAATTAACGGATAATACCCACTTTGTCAATAGAGAAGCTGTGTCGGTCCATGGACTCAGAGAAAAGGATTTTACGGTGAGTAAAAAATCCTATTTTTCCCCACAAATAGAGCTTTCTTTTGGTGGTATTTGCGTTTTTTATATTTTTGCGCTATAAACAAAAATAGAGTGACAAATTTGAAAACAAAATGCAATATTTACAGGAAGCGGTGATCACTGTCATTGTCACTAGGCAGAGATGCTTGTTCACATAAGCCTCTCCCCGCTCTATCTCTCCATGAGATGATCGCGGGTATCCCTGCGGCGATCGAGTCCGCGGGACCCGTGGAGAAGGCGGCAGGGTCGCGAGCGCTGCACACGCGGCGGCATCTTAAAGGGGACGTACCTGTATGCCCTTATGCCTGTCCGTGCTATTCGGTCGACGTAAATATACAGGTGGCGGTCCTTAAGTGGTTAATGTCTAAACTGTTGGCGAGTTATTGAGGGGACAGCAAATGTACATTGTTACACAAGCTGTACATTTACTACTTTACATTGTAGCAAAGTGTCATTTCTTCAGTGTTGTCACATGGAAAGATACAATAAAATTATTTACAAAAATGTGAGGAGATAGAATAGATACACACGCCATTAGTGGGGGGTTTAATCATTCACAATTTTGGATTTAATAATTAAGGAGAGATATCATTTTAGGTTAATGTATTGAAATAAAGGGGTAGCGCTGTAACCATTTGGATAAAAATTATCTGGGATGTCTAGTTGAAAACCTAACTACACAAACTGTACAAAAAAAAATACAGGTTTGATTTTTATGACAGAAGAGACCCTGTTTGTCATATACCTTACTCTCTGCCTGCCAACATTTATGTACACCAAGTAACACTCCGTGTATATTTACAGCACTGTTCCGCAACCAAGTGGCTGAGAGTTGAAACCCCATAACGTGCTTATCTACTGAGTGTACTAGCACATTGTGAATAAAAGCTCTTGGGTCCCAATTTAAAAAATAAAATATTTTTTTTTTTAGAAGAGTTTTATTTCTGCATTAAAAGTGATTGTAAACTCACATATCCTCAGTAAAGTGAATAGCCTCAGATGATACAAATTCTTATGCATCTGTAAGGACTACAGAGGAGGGGGTGGAGAGCTGCAGCTCTTATACACTGTGTGAGAGCTGATCAGAGGAAAGGAACACATCCCCTTCACATAGGCAGAGAAATGAAGGAACATGCAGAGCTGTGTGCTCATCTCCCTCCCCGTCACAAATTTTATCTTATGTGTTGGGAAAACTTTTCAGACGCGACTCATGCTCAGGGCTGCTGTTAGAAATCACGGGGCCCCATACGGCCTATCTAACTGCCTATCTGACTGCCTTCCCTAGTCAAAAGTGACTGAGAACATATATTTATCAGTCCCTTTCCCTGCAACCCCAGCTGCACAGATGAATGAATAGGAAGCGCTCTTAGGCTTCCTGCTCATTCACAAATGGAAGCATAGTAAATGCAGTTTACTATGCTTCAGCGATGAATGGACACAGGAGTGTTTGGTACTTATCACTCCGTGTTCATTCAGGAAAGGGAGGGGCAAGAAAATGACATTTACAGGACCCTTCCCCCAATCTCCATCCTGGAACTTCCATCTGTGCTGGTGGGAGAGGAGGGAAGCCAGCAATGCTGCAGGGGAAAGGGGGCCTGGACAGATGGAAGCTGTGCATGTGCTAGAACCAATCCCCCTGCAGTGCAGCTGGAGTGAGAAAGAGGAGGAGAAACTGGCAGCTCAGCAGGGGATGGCAGAAGAGGATTGTTGTCTGCAATAAGACAGTACAGTCAGCCCTCTTGCTCAGCAGGTGTCTGGGCCCCTCTTGAATTGATGAACCCAGTACAGGAGGACTGGCTGTACTGCCTTAGCAGCCCTGCTTATGCTGATAACAGAAGAACAAAGCACCAGAGAGAAACAAAACGTAGTGCTTTGGAAAGAAACAAGTAAACACTTCAGATATATGTGCTCTGTTCAGATTTCATGGCTGGGGTTTACAACCACTTTAAGTCTAGGGGGTTTCTGAAGAGGCTGTATTGCTTAACCCACTCCAGCAGGGTCTGGCACTCATCTCCCCCTGAACCTCCAGTCTGTGCATCATCATATACAGCACAGGGCTATTAATTCTGTATAGTACATAGCAGGGCAAGCATGGCCAGAAGCATCTTATAGAGGGGGCTGTGGTGGACCACTTGTACGGATCGAGGGGCGCTGCTGGAGCAGAGAGTCAGATATGCAATACAGCCTTTTCTGCAACCCCCCCCCCCCCCCCTAGATGAAATAAGCATTTAACCCTTACAGTGTGATGGGTTACTGCAAAGATATTTTTCTGCGCGGAGTTGGGCGTTAAGGGCCATATCAGAAGGGTGATTCTGTAGCAGTTATTAATGGACTCTACAATTCCCCAACGCCAGCAATGGTTTAGTCATAGTCCCTGGCAATTTGTCAAGAAGTACTTTGTTGATTAAACTTCTGCTACAGCATTAGATCAGCATGAGGTTACAGATCGCTTCCCTTCAGCGATTTGTAGCTAGGCTCTAGAAGTGAAGGATCGGTGCTGGTGATCTGGTCACCAACATAAAACGCTGCTCTAACTCAATTGCCAAGTGACAAGTGGCTGTACAATTAGCAAGTTAATAATTCCATAGAAAAAAAAACTATGATTTTCTTAGCAAAAAATGTCCCATCTGATCTGGTCCTAAAGCCGGACACACATGGATCAAAATTCAGCCAGGCTAAGCAGGGACTGGCCAAATTTCGATCCATGTATGGGCAGGCTGGTTATACAGAAGTTGATCAACCAATCAACTTCTGTACGCACTCAATTGAGTCATTTTTTTAAATTCAGGCTGGGTTCACACTGCTGTGTGGAGCGGCTCACAGCAGGGGTCTGGTGCATCTCTGTTCACCGTTTCAGGTCCGATTTTAGATCGAAATTTGTGGCTGAATTCGGACCTGAAAACGCACCAGAACACGCACAGGACCCGTGCGCAGTTTGCTCTGGAGATGTGTGAACCGGCTTTCTTTGAGAGCCGGTCACATTTGGTTCCGAAAGGGATTCCGAACAATAAAATCTGTACCTGTAAAGAAGACTGTAAATACTATGAAGGCCTGACTGCTGAACTCCACTCTACTGAGAAAAATCCGCCGCTGAAACCTCAGCATCAGGACAGCAGATGAATACAAGTTTTAGAATTCTTAAGAAGTACATAGATTAGTCATTTTTTTTTTTTTCGTTCAACCAGCAGATTAAAGCTGTGTTCACACTATTGCCTCCGATTCGCAATAGTTTTTTTTTTGTAAATGCATTGTAGTGCGCTGCAATACAGATACATTGCCTTAGTGCGCTGGGGTGTCATTCAAAATAAATGGTCATCGGAATGCAAGTTACATGTGTTCCCAGAAAGTGGAAGTGTGAATCCAGCCATAACAAACCCGCCCCAGCAGTACATACTTTTCCCTATTTAGTGCTAGCAGTAAAGAAGGTTCTCGCTACCTCTAGATATGATGAAGCATGCGACAATTCGAGCTTGGTGATTGGCCCAGCACTGTCACATGGAGGGGGGAAGCTTTCTAGGCACTATGTAACCACCATCTGATCTCCAACCTGAGCAACTTAAGAGAGTTTACTTTTCATTTCTCACATCAGTTGAAAGGAGCAACATGGAAGCAAAGGAAAGACAACTATGGACCTGTGGAGGTCAACTTACCTTATATAGGAGGCATCAAGCATGGCCCCCCAACATTGCTAAAGGGCCACACATAACACTCAGTATAAGAAATACAACAGAAAGCTTCTCCGAGCTTGCCGGTGTTCTGCCGAGCTGGTTCCGCCTATCGATATGGTTCTGAGCTCGACTGCGCAGGCGACGGAATTCCCTGAGCGTGAACAGCTGTTCGGCAGCTGTAGACGCGCTCGCTCCTGATGGTAGGGGAACCAGCTCGACAAGAAAGCGGCAGGGTCGGAGACTGGGACACGCCGCTCTTTAGGGCGGCAATAAACAAGTTGATGGCCGGGTGACACGCCGCTCTGTACAGCAAGGGGCAGATCAGTGAGTGTGCGCTCCCTGCAATGTTAGACGGCAAGCCTAGAGATTTATATGTACAACACTCGCCCTATAGAGCGGTGTGTCACAGTCTCCGCCCCCGCCCCTTTTGCCGCCGCTCATGAACATTTAAAAAAAATACAGAGTGGCGTGTCACCCGGCCATCAACTTGTTTAATGCCGCCCTTTAGAGCGGCATGTCCCAGTCTCCACCCCGCTGCTTTCTGCGCGGCGTGTATCCTCAGGAGCGAGCGCGTCTACAGCTGACAAACAGCTGTAGAAGTTTGTAGATTTCGGTGTGTTCGAGTGCGCATGCGCAGTCGAGCTCGGAACCATATCGATAGGGGAACTAGGTCGACAAGACACCGGCATGCTCCCAGTCACAGGTTGGCGGTGTTCCGTCGGCCCATCAGAATAGGCAACGGAAGTGACTTTCCATCACAACACTGCAATGGCCATCTTGCTACACCCAGCATCATAGTAAGCCTGCAGTCAGAAGGCGGCAGCGGACATCTTTTTACACCAAGTCAAGTCTTGCATTTCACACTTATTTTTACCAGTAAACTCTGCTTATACAGTATTTCGAAATCCGTGACACTGTTTTTATGTTGAATTTTAAAAACAGCGGCAAGTCTGCTGATCTGACAGGTTTGCTAATCTGACAACACCGCTGCTTTTACAATTTAATATCAAAACAGTCTGATGGATTTCAAAATACTGAATTTTACTATAGAAGCTCAGTTTACTGGTAAAAATAAGTGAAATGCAAAACTTGGGCGGGTGTAAAAAGATGCCGGAAGGGGGGGGGGGGCAGATTTCAATAACTTGGCTGCTTTCACACAACAGCGGCAGCGTATACAGTAGGGTACATGAGGTGTTGGCCGTTTTGATAGGACAACACAACAGCTAAGCAGTAAAAAAAGTTGTTGCCGCCTTGGAGGCGGCCATGTTGTTGGTTAGTAGTGGGCAGACTAACAATGCCCACGCATTGTCTACTGTATATTATCTACTGTAAATCTACCGGTGTTCTGTGAAAACAGGCAAATCGTTGAAATCAGCAATTACTGCTGCTGGGGAGAAAGTGGAAGTGACGTGATTGGAGATTTTGACAGAACACCAGCACGCCCCAAGGAGACGGGCCCCATGCCCCGCCCCAAAGGAGACCATACATAAACTATACTTTGTTAAAGACTAGGGACATCCTCCTGGAGACAGATTACAGAAGACTCATAACTTCTTTTGGGCACATGCTTCACACAATTGCAGAGCGACAATCACAGCAGAACCGCACCACGTTTAGGAGCCATTTAAATGAATGCCATCTTAATTGTGTGATTTATCAGTCACATCTGGGTGTTTGGAAATCGCTGGCAAAATCGTGGCGATTCTACTCACAATTCAATTTAATGTAGCCCAAGAGATCACCACAATCAGTGTCTTTACACGAGTGCTTCCATATCATTTTGCTTGAAAAAGATGCTTGCAGTGACCCCAAGCGTCTCGCTGCTGTAACTTCGAAACGCGTTGCATGCTGGTCGTGACGTCACTCCGCCGAGCGCTGCGTCTCAGTTGACTCCGAGTTTGCGTTCCAGCCCTCCTTCTGGTTCCTTGAGAGACTATCCGGATACACGTCTATGGACATCATGCCGGCCTTTCGCTCAGCACACAGGGATATCTCTTCTCATTGAGAACAACAGCACTTGGAGTACGATCGTGGACCGGACCACTCATATGCCTGTTACAGTTTACCTAAGAGTGAGTGCTTTAGTGCTATTGTAACATTAAAGTCTAACAGTTTTACTAAGTGGCACCTGTATTGTTTTTTTCTCTGTTTCATATGTTTGGAGTCTGGCTTCGGCTCCCCCAGTAAGGCCGCCCGCTTGTATCCCAGGACTGTCAATACTCACACTAGAGCTTTTCACACAGCTCAAAGGACTTCTTTGGTAAAATATATATATGCATTGTCTTTTTAACCTTTTAAGCGCCAGTGTTGTAAATAATTCTGTCTGAATATTATTTGTCATATTGCTCCCAGAAAGATCCAATATAAATACTCAGCAAGAGAACAGGAGATGTATAATAACACACAGACTGCGTGTAGGGGCCCTGACTGTGTGTAGGGGCCCTGAGGGCCACATGTAAGGAGGGGCCCTGACTGTGTGTAGGGGCCCTGAGGGCCACATGTAAGGAGGGGCACTGACTGTGTGTAGGGGCCCTGAGGGCCACATGTAGGGGGGGGGGCACTGACTGTGTGTAGGGGCCCTGAGGGCCACATGTAGGGGGGGGGGGCACTGACTGTGTGTAGGGGCCCTGAGGGCCACATGTAGGGGGGGGGGGGCACTGACTGTGTGTAGGGGCCCTGAGGGCCACATGTAGGAGGGGGGGCACTGACTGTGTGTAGGGGCCCTGAGGGCCACATGTAGGAGGGGGGCACTGACTGTGTGTAGGGGCCCTGAGGGCCACATGTAAGGGGGGGCACTGACTGTGTGTAGGGGCCCTGAGGGCCACATGTAGGGGGGGGCACTGACTGTGTGTAGGGGCCCTGAGGGCCACATGTAGGAGGGGGCACTGACTGTGTGTAGGGGCCCTGAGGGCCACATGTAGGAGGGGGCACTGACTGTGTGTAGGGGCCCTGAGGGCCACATGTAAGGGGGGGCACTGACTGTGTGTAGGGGCCCTGAGGGCCACATGTAGGGGGGGGCACTGACTGTGTGTAGGGGCCCTGAGGGCCACATGTAGGAGGGGGCACTGACTGTGTGTAGGGGCCCTGAGGGCCACATGTAGGAGGGGGCACTGACTGTGTGTAGGGGCCCTGAGGGCCACATGTAGATGAGGGTATGCACTTTTGGGAAGGAGACAATGAAGTGAACCTATTGGTATCCATTCACACGCAACGCATACAGAAACTCTCACACATAAATCTCCAAATCCTATGACTGGCCCTGGAAACCAGCAGAACAACCAACTCTTACCTCTCCATCACCATCACCATCACTTCCCTACACAGAGCAGCGCCATGACACCGGCTACGTCACCAGGTCACATGGCCAGTAGACCGCCTCAGACCGGCCAATTAGTGTTCATTCGCCGCTGAGGGGCGTGGCTCCTAGGAGAACTCTCGCTTGTATTCCTTTCCACTCCGCTGCATTAGTTGCTGGTGTGCGGGGAAAGGTGAGAGGGCGGTGGTGATTGGCCGGCAGGTGGGTGATGTGTGGAGGTGGGAGGGGCGGAGGTGGGTGATGGGGATAGGGCCGTGTGCGGAACTGTAGATAGGTGAGTGGTGGATGAGATCGGGGAAAGGTGAGTTGGGAAGTGTGCTGTCATGGGTGCACGGGATAGAGAGGTGAGGGCTGTGTGCGGTGATCAGATTGGAGAGGTGAGGGCTGTGTGCTGTCATGGGTGCACGGGATAGAGAGGTGAGGGCTGTGTGCTGTCATCAGATTGGAGAGGTGAGGGCTGTGTGCTGTCATCAGATTGGAGAGGTGAGGGCTGTGTGCTGTCATCAGATTGGAGAGGTGAGGGCTGTGTGCTGTCATCAGATTGGAGAGGTGAGGGCTGTGTGCTGTCATCAGATTGGAGAGGTGAGGGCTGTGTGCTGTCATCAGATTGGAGAGGTGAGGGCTGTGTGCTGTCATGGGTGCACGGGATAGAGAGGTGAGGGCTGTGTGCGGTGATCAGATTGGAGAGGTGAGGGCTGTGTGCGGTGATCAGATTGGAGAGGTGAGGGCTGTGTGCGGTGATCAGATTGGAGAGGTGAGGGCTGTGTGCGGTGATCAGATTGGAGAGGTGAGGGCTGTGTGCTGTCATCAGATTGGAGAGGTGAGGGCTGTGTGCGGTGATCAGATTGGAGAGGTGAGGGCTGTGTGCTGTCATCAGATTGGAGAGGTGAGGGCTGTGTGCTGTCATCAGATTGGTGAGGTGAGGGCTGTGTGCTGTCATCAGATTGGAGAGGTGAGGGCTGTGTGCTGTCATCAGATTGGAGAGGTGAGGGCTGTGTGCTGTCATCAGATTGGAGAGGTGAGGGCTGTGTGCGGTCATCAGATTGGAGAGGTGAGGGCTGTGTGCGGTCATCAGATTGGAGAGGTGAGGGCTGTGTGCGGTCATCAGATTGGAGAGGTGAGGGCTGTGTGCGGTCATCAGATTGGAGAGGGGAGGGCTGTGTGCGGTCATCAGATTGGAGAGGGGAGGGCTGTGTGCGGTCATCAGATTGGAGAGGGGAGGGCTGTGTGCGGTCATCAGATTGGAGAGGTGAGGGCTGTGTGCCGTCATCAGATTGGAGAGGTGAGGGCTGTGTGCCGTCATCAGATTGGAGAGGTGAGGGCTGTGTGCCGTCATCAGATTGGAGAGGTGAGGGCTGTGTGCCGTCATCAGATTGGAGAGGTGAGGGCTGTGTGCCGTCATCAGATTGGAGAGGTGAGGGCTGTGTGCCGTCATCAGATTGGAGAGGTGAGGGCTGTGTGCCGTCATCAGATTGGAGAGGTGAGGGCTGTGTGCCGTCATCAGATTGGAGAGGTGAGGGCTGTGTGCCGTCATCAGATTGGAGAGGTGAGGGCTGTGTGCCGTCATCAGATTGGAGAGGTGAGGGCTGTGTGCCGTCATCAGATTGGAGAGGTGAGGGCTGTGTGCCGTCATCAGATTGGAGAGGTGAGGGCTGTGTGCGGTCATCAGATTGGAGAGGTGAGGGCTGTGTGCTGTCATGGGTGCACGGGATAGAGAGGTGAGGGCTGTGTGCGGTGATCAGATTGGAGAGGTGAGGGCTGTGTGCGGTGATCAGATTGGAGAGGTGAGGGCTGTGTGCGGTGATCAGATTGGAGAGGTGAGGGCTGTGTGCTGTCATGGGTGCACGGGATAGAGAGGTGAGGGCTGTGTGCTGTCATGGGTGCACGGGATAGAGAGGTGAGGGCTGTGTGCGGTGATCAGATTGGAGAGGTGAGGGCTGTGTGCTGTCATGGGTGCACGGGATAGAGAGGTGAGGGCTGTGTGCGGTGATCAGATTGGAGAGGTGAGGGCTGTGTGCGGTGATCAGATTGGAGAGGTGAGGGCTGTGTGCGGTGATCAGATTGGAGAGGTGAGGGCTGTGTGCGGTCATCAGATTGGAGAGGTGAGGGCTGTGTGCGGTGATCAGATTGGAGAGGTGAGGGCTGTGTGCGGTGATCAGATTGGAGAGGTGAGGGCTGTGTGCGGTGATCAGATTGGAGAGGTGAGGGCTGTGTGCGGTGATCAGATTGGAGAGGTGAGGGCTGTGTGCTGTCATCAGATTGGAGAGGTGAGGGCTGTGTGCTGTCATCAGATTGGAGAGGTGAGGGCTGTGTGCTGTCATCAGATTGGAGAGGTGAGGGCTGTGTGCGGTCATCAGATTGGAGAGGTGAGGGCTGTGTGCTGTCATCAGATTGGTGGGGTGAGGGCTGTGTGCTGTCATCAGATTGGAGAGGTGAGGGCTGTGTGCTGTCATCAGATTGGAGAGGTGAGGGCTGTGTGCTGTCATCAGATTGGAGAGGTGAGGGCTGTGTGCTGTCATGGGTGCACGGGATAGAGAGGTGAGGGCTGTGTGCCGTCATCAGATTGGAGAGGTGAGGGCTGTGTGCTGTCATCAGATTGGAGAGGTGAGGGCTGTGTGCTGTCATGGGTGCACGGGATAGAGAGGTGAGGGCTGTGTGCGGTGATCAGATTGGAGAGGTGAGGGCTGTGTGCGGTGATCAGATTGGAGAGGTGAGGGCTGTGTGCGGTGATCAGATTGGAGAGGTGAGGGCTGTGTGCGGTGATCAGATTGGAGAGGTGAGGGCTGTGTGCGGTGATCAGATTGGAGAGGTGAGGGCTGTGTGCGGTGATCAGATTGGAGAGGTGAGGGCTGTGTGCGGTGATCAGAATGGAGAGGTGAGGGCTGTGTGCGGTGATCAGATTGGAGAGGTGAGGGCTGTGTGCGGTGATCAGAATGGAGAGGTGAGGGCTGTGTGCGGTGATCAGATTGGAGAGGTGAGGGCTGTGTGCGGTGATCAGATTGGAGAGGTGAGGGCTGTGTGCTGTCATCAGATTGGAGAGGTGAGGGCTGTGTGCTGTCATCAGATTGGAGAGGTGAGGGCTGTGTGCTGTCATCAGATTGGAGAGGTGAGGGCTGTGCTGTCATCAGATTGGAGAGGTGAGGGCTGTGTGCTGTCATGGGTGCACGGGATAGAGAGGTGAGGGCTGTGTGCTGTCATCAGATTGGAGAGGTGAGGGCTGTGTGCCGTCATCAGATTGGAGAGGTGAGGGCTGTGTGCTGTCATGGGTGCACGGGATAGAGAGGTGAGGGCTGTGTGCCGTCATCAGATTGGAGAGGTGAGGGCTGTGTGCTGTCATGGGTGCACGGGATAGAGAGGTGAGGGCTGTGTGCGGTGATCAGATTGGAGAGGTGAGGGCTGTGTGCGGTGATCAGATTGGAGAGGTGAGGGCTGTGTGCGGTGATCAGATTGGAGAGGTGAGGGCTGTGTGCGGTGATCAGATTGGAGAGGTGAGGGCTGTGTGCGGTGATCAGATTGGAGAGGTGAGGGCTGTGTGCTGTCATCAGATTGGAGAGGTGAGGGCTGTGTGCTGTCATCAGATTGGTGAGGTGAGGGCTGTGTGCTGTCATCAGATTGGAGAGGTGAGGGCTGTGTGCGGTGATCAGATTGGAGAGGTGAGGGCTGTGCTGTCATCAGATTGGAGAGGTGAGGGCTGTGTGCTGTCATCAGATTGGAGAGGTGAGGGCTGTGTGCTGTCATCAGATTGGAGAGGTGAGGGCTGTGTGCGGTGATCAGATTGGAGAGGTGAGGGCTGTGTGCTGTCATCAGATTGGAGAGGTGAGGGCTGTGTGCTGTCATCAGATTGGAGAGGTGAGGGCTGTGTGCTGTCATCAGATTGGAGAGGTGAGGGCTGTGTGCTGTCATCAGATTGGAGAGGTGAGGGCTGTGTGCTGTCATCAGATTGGAGAGGTGAGGGCTGTGTGCTGTCATCAGATTGGAGAGGTGAGGGCTGTGTGCTGTCATCAGATTGGAGAGGTGAGGGCTGTGCTGTCATCAGATTGGAGAGGTGAGGGCTGTGTGCTGTCATGGGTGCACGGGATAGAGAGGTGAGGGCTGTGTGCTGTCATCAGATTGGAGAGGTGAGGGCTGTGTGCCGTCATCAGATTGGAGAGGTGAGGGCTGTGTGCCGTCATCAGATTGGAGAGGTGAGGGCTGTGTGCCGTCATCAGATTGGAGAGGTGAGGGCTGTGTGCTGTCATCAGATTGGAGAGGTGAGGGCTGTGTGCTGTCATCAGATTGGAGAGGTGAGGGCTGTGTGCGGTGATCAGATTGGAGAGGTGAGGGCTGTGTGCGGTGATCAGATTGGAGAGGTGAGGGCTGTGTGCTGTCATCAGATTGGAGAGGTGAGGGCTGTGTGCTGTCATCAGATTGGAGAGGTGAGGGCTGTGTGCTGTCATCAGATTGGAGAGGTGAGGGCTGTGTGCTGTCATCAGATTGGAGAGGTGAGGGCTGTGTGCTGTCATCAGATTGGAGAGGTGAGGGCTGTGTGCTGTCATCAGATTGGAGAGGTGAGGGCTGTGTGCTGTCATCAGATTGGAGAGGTGAGGGCTGTGTGCTGTCATCAGATTGGAGAGGTGAGGGCTGTGTGCTGTCATCAGATTGGAGAGGTGAGGGCTGTGTGCCGTCATCAGATTGGAGAGGTGAGGGCTGTGTGCCGTCATCAGATTGGAGAGGTGAGGGCTGTGTGCCGTCATCAGATTGGAGAGGTGAGGGCTGTGTGCCGTCATCAGATTGGAGAGGTGAGGGCTGTGTGCTGTCATCAGATTGGAGAGGTGAGGGCTGTGTGCTGTCATCAGATTGGAGAGGTGAGGGCTGTGTGCTGTCATCAGATTGGAGAGGTGAGGGCTGTGTGCGGTGATCAGATTGGAGAGGTGAGGGCTGTGTGCTGTCATCAGATTGGAGAGGTGAGGGCTGTGTGCTGTCATCAGATTGGAGAGGTGAGGGCTGTGTGCGGTGATCAGATTGGAGAGGTGAGGGCTGTGTGCGGTGATCAGATTGGAGAGGTGAGGGCTGTGTGCTGTCATCAGATTGGAGAGGTGAGGGCTGTGTGCTGTCATCAGATTGGAGAGGTGAGGGCTGTGTGCTGTCATCAGATTGGAGAGGTGAGGGCTGTGTGCTGTCATCAGATTGGAGAGGTGAGGGCTGTGTGCTGTCATCAGATTGGAGAGGTGAGGGCTGTGTGCTGTCATCAGATTGGAGAGGTGAGGGCTGTGTGCTGTCATCAGATTGGAGAGGTGAGGGCTGTGTGCTGTCATCAGATTGGAGAGGTGAGGGCTGTGTGCTGTCATCAGATTGGAGAGGTGAGGGCTGTGTGCTGTCATCAGATTGGAGAGGTGAGGGCTGTGTGCTGTCATCAGATTGGAGAGGTGAGGGCTGTGTGCTGTCATCAGATTGGAGAGGTGAGGGCTGTGTGCTGTCATCAGATTGGAGAGGTGAGGGCTGTGTGCTGTCATCAGATTGGAGAGGTGAGGGCTGTGTGCTGTCATCAGATTGGAGAGGTGAGGGCTGTGTGCTGTCATCAGATTGGAGAGGTGAGGGCTGTGTGCTGTCATCAGATTGGAGAGGTGAGGGCTGTGTGCTGTCATCAGATTGGAGAGGTGAGGGCTGTGTGCTGTCATCAGATTGGAGAGGTGAGGGCTGTGTGCTGTCATCAGATTGGAGAGGTGAGGGCTGTGTGCTGTCATCAGATTGGAGAGGTGAGGGCTGTGTGCTGTCATCAGATTGGAGAGGTGAGGGCTGTGTGCTGTCATCAGATTGGAGAGGTGAGGGCTGTGTGCTGTCATCAGATTGGAGAGGTGAGGGCTGTGTGCTGTCATCAGATTGGAGAGGTGAGGGCTGTGTGCTGTCATCAGATTGGAGAGGTGAGGGCTGTGTGCTGTCATCAGATTGGAGAGGTGAGGGCTGTGTGCTGTCATCAGATTGGAGAGGTGAGGGCTGTGCTGTCATCAGATTGGAGAGGTGAGGGCTGTGCTGTCATCAGATTGGAGAGGTGAGGGCTGTGTGCTGTCATCAGATTGGAGAGGTGAGGGCTGTGCTGTCATCAGATTGGAGAGGTGAGGGCTGTGTGCTGTCATCAGATTGGAGAGGTGAGGGCTGTGTGCTGTCATCAGATTGGAGAGGTGAGGGCTGTGTGCTGTCATCAGATTGGAGAGGTGAGGGCTGTGTGCTGTCATCAGATTGGAGAGGTGAGGGCTGTGCTGTCATCAGATTGGAGAGGTGAGGGCTGTGTGCTGTCATGGGTGCACGGGATAGAGAGGTGAGGGCTGTGTGCTGTCATCAGATTGGAGAGGTGAGGGCTGTGTGCTGTCATCAGATTGGAGAGGTGAGGGCTGTGTGCCGTCATCAGATTGGAGAGGTGAGGGCTGTGTGCCGTCATCAGATTGGAGAGGTGAGGGCTGTGTGCTGTCATCAGATTGGAGAGGTGAGGGCTGTGTGCGGTGATCAGAATGGAGAGGTGAGGGCTGTGTGCTGTCATCAGATTGGAGAGGTGAGGGCTGTGTGCTGTCATCAGATTGGAGAGGTGAGGGCTGTGTGCTGTCATCAGATTGGAGAGGTGAGGGCTGTGTGCTGTCATCAGATTGGAGAGGTGAGGGCTGTGTGCTGTCATCAGATTGGAGAGGTGAGGGCTGTGTGCTGTCATCAGATTGGAGAGGTGAGGGCTGTGTGCTGTCATCAGATTGGAGAGGTGAGGGCTGTGTGCTGTCATCAGATTGGAGAGGTGAGGGCTGTGTGCTGTCATCAGATTGGAGAGGTGAGGGCTGTGCTGTCATCAGATTGGAGAGGTGAGGGCTGTGTGCTGTCATGGGTGCACGGGATAGAGAGGTGAGGGCTGTGTGCTGTCGTCAGATTGGAGAGGTGAGGGCTGTGTGCCGTCATCAGATTGGAGAGGTGAGGGCTGTGTGCCGTCATCAGATTGGAGAGGTGAGGGCTGTGTGCTGTCATCAGATTGGAGAGGTGAGGGCTGTGTGCTGTCATCAGATTGGAGAGGTGAGGGCTGTGTGCGGTGATCAGATTGGAGAGGTGAGGGCTGTGTGCGGTGATCAGATTGGAGAGGTGAGGGCTGTGTGCTGTCATCAGATTGGAGAGGTGAGGGCTGTGTGCTGTCATCAGATTGGAGAGGTGAGGGCTGTGTGCTGTCATCAGATTGGAGAGGTGAGGGCTGTGTGCTGTCATCAGATTGGAGAGGTGAGGGCTGTGTGCTGTCATCAGATTGGAGAGGTGAGGGCTGTGTGCTGTCATCAGATTGGAGAGGTGAGGGCTGTGTGCTGTCATCAGATTGGAGAGGTGAGGGCTGTGTGCCGTCATCAGATTGGAGAGGTGAGGGCTGTGTGCCGTCATCAGATTGGAGAGGTGAGGGCTGTGTGCCGTCATCAGATTGGAGAGGTGAGGGCTGTGTGCCGTCATCAGATTGGAGAGGTGAGGGCTGTGTGCCGTCATCAGATTGGAGAGGTGAGGGCTGTGTGCCGTCATCAGATTGGAGAGGTGAGGGCTGTGTGCTGTCATCAGATTGGAGAGGTGAGGGCTGTGTGCTGTCATCAGATTGGAGAGGTGAGGGCTGTGTGCTGTCATCAGATTGGAGAGGTGAGGGCTGTGCTGTCATCAGATTGGAGAGGTGAGGGCTGTGCTGTCATCAGATTGGAGAGGTGAGGGCTGTGTGCTGTCATCAGATTGGAGAGGTGAGGGCTGTGCTGTCATCAGATTGGAGAGGTGAGGGCTGTGTGCTGTCATCAGATTGGAGAGGTGAGGGCTGTGTGCTGTCATCAGATTGGAGAGGTGAGGGCTGTGTGCTGTCATCAGATTGGAGAGGTGAGGGCTGTGTGCTGTCATCAGATTGGAGAGGTGAGGGCTGTGTGCTGTCATCAGATTGGAGAGGTGAGGGCTGTGTGCTGTCATCAGATTGGAGAGGTGAGGGCTGTGTGCTGTCATCAGATTGGAGAGGTGAGGGCTGTGTGCTGTCATCAGATTGGAGAGGTGAGGGCTGTGTGCTGTCATCAGATTGGAGAGGTGAGGGCTGTGTGCTGTCATCAGATTGGAGAGGTGAGGGCTGTGTGCTGTCATCAGATTGGAGAGGTGAGGGCTGTGTGCTGTCATCAGATTGGAGAGGTGAGGGCTGTGTGCTGTCATCAGATTGGAGAGGTGAGGGCTGTGTGCTGTCATCAGATTGGAGAGGTGAGGGCTGTGTGCTGTCATCAGATTGGAGAGGTGAGGGCTGTGTGCTGTCATCAGATTGGAGAGGTGAGGGCTGTGTGCTGTCATCAGATTGGAGAGGTGAGGGCTGTGTGCTGTCATCAGATTGGAGAGGTGAGGGCTGTGTGCTGTCATCAGATTGGAGAGGTGAGGGCTGTGTGCTGTCATCAGATTGGAGAGGTGAGGGCTGTGTGCTGTCATCAGATTGGAGAGGTGAGGGCTGTGTGCTGTCATCAGATTGGAGAGGTGAGGGCTGTGTGCTGTCATCAGATTGGAGAGGTGAGGGCTGTGTGCTGTCATCAGATTGGAGAGGTGAGGGCTGTGTGCTGTCATCAGATTGGAGAGGTGAGGGCTGTGCTGTCATCAGATTGGAGAGGTGAGGGCTGTGCTGTCATCAGATTGGAGAGGTGAGGGCTGTGCTGTCATCAGATTGGAGAGGTGAGGGCTGTGTGCTGTCATCAGATTGGAGAGGTGAGGGCTGTGCTGTCATCAGATTGGAGAGGTGAGGGCTGTGTGCTGTCATCAGATTGGAGAGGTGAGGGCTGTGTGCTGTCATCAGATTGGAGAGGTGAGGGCTGTGCTGTCATCAGATTGGAGAGGTGAGGGCTGTGTGCTGTCATGGGTGCACGGGATAGAGAGGTGAGGGCTGTGTGCTGTCATCAGATTGGAGAGGTGAGGGCTGTGTGCTGTCATCAGATTGGAGAGGTGAGGGCTGTGTGCTGTCATCAGATTGGAGAGGTGAGGGCTGTGTGCGGTGATCAGATTGGAGAGGTGAGGGCTGTGTGCTGTCATCAGATTGGAGAGGTGAGGGCTGTGTGCTGTCATCAGATTGGAGAGGTGAGGGCTGTGTGCTGTCATCAGATTGGAGAGGTGAGGGCTGTGTGCTGTCATCAGATTGGAGAGGTGAGGGCTGTGTGCGGTGATCAGATTGGAGAGGTGAGGGCTGTGTGCTGTCATCAGATTGGAGAGGTGAGGGCTGTGTGCTGTCATCAGATTGGAGAGGTGAGGGCTGTGTGCTGTCATCAGATTGGAGAGGTGAGGGCTGTGTGCTGTCATCAGATTGGAGAGGTGAGGGCTGTGTGCCGTCATCAGATTGGAGAGGTGAGGGCTGTGTGCCGTCATCAGATTGGAGAGGTGAGGGCTGTGTGCCGTCATCAGATTGGAGAGGTGAGGGCTGTGTGCCGTCATCAGATTGGAGAGGTGAGGGCTGTGTGCTGTCATCAGATTGGAGAGGTGAGGGCTGTGTGCTGTCATCAGATTGGAGAGGTGAGGGCTGTGCTGTCATCAGATTGGAGAGGTGAGGGCTGTGTGCTGTCATGGGTGCACGGGATAGAGAGGTGAGGGCTGTGTGCTGTCATTAGATTGGAGAGGTGAGGGCTGTGTGCCGTCATCAGATTGGAGAGGTGAGGGCTGTGTGCCGTCATCAGATTGGAGAGGTGAGGGCTGTGTGCCGTCATCAGATTGGAGAGGTGAGGGCTGTGTGCCGTCATCAGATTGGAGAGGTGAGGGCTGTGTGCCGTCATCAGATTGGAGAGGTGAGGGCTGTGTGCCGTCATCAGATTGGAGAGGTGAGGGCTGTGTGCGGTGATCAGAATGGAGAGGTGAGGGCTGTGTGCGGTGATCAGATTGGAGAGGTGAGGGCTGTGTGCTGTCATCAGATTGGAGAGGTGAGGGCTGTGTGCTGTCATCAGATTGGAGAGGTGAGGGCTGTGCTGTCATCAGATTGGAGAGGTGAGGGCTGTGTGCTGTCATGGGTGCACGGGATAGAGAGGTGAGGGCTGTGTGCTGTCATCAGATTGGAGAGGTGAGGGCTGTGTGCCGTCATCAGATTGGAGAGGTGAGGGCTGTGTGCTGTCATCAGATTGGAGAGGTGAGGGCTGTGTGCTGTCATCAGATTGGAGAGGTGAGGGCTGTGTGCTGTCATCAGATTGGAGAGGTGAGGGCTGTGTGCGGTGATCAGATTGGAGAGGTGAGGGCTGTGTGCGGTGATCAGATTGGAGAGGTGAGGGCTGTGTGCTGTCATCAGATTGGAGAGGTGAGGGCTGTGTGCTGTCATCAGATTGGAGAGGTGAGGGCTGTGTGCTGTCATCAGATTGGAGAGGTGAGGGCTGTGTGCTGTCATCAGATTGGAGAGGTGAGGGCTGTGTGCTGTCATCAGATTGGAGAGGTGAGGGCTGTGTGCTGTCATCAGATTGGAGAGGTGAGGGCTGTGTGCTGTCATCAGATTGGAGAGGTGAGGGCTGTGTGCTGTCATCAGATTGGAGAGGTGAGGGCTGTGTGCCGTCATCAGATTGGAGAGGTGAGGGCTGTGTGCCGTCATCAGATTGGAGAGGTGAGGGCTGTGTGCCGTCATCAGATTGGAGAGGTGAGGGCTGTGTGCCGTCATCAGATTGGAGAGGTGAGGGCTGTGTGCCGTCATCAGATTGGAGAGGTGAGGGCTGTGTGCTGTCATCAGATTGGAGAGGTGAGGGCTGTGTGCTGTCATCAGATTGGAGAGGTGAGGGCTGTGTGCTGTCATCAGATTGGAGAGGTGAGGGCTGTGTGCTGTCATCAGATTGGAGAGGTGAGGGCTGTGTGCTGTCATCAGATTGGAGAGGTGAGGGCTGTGTGCTGTCATCAGATTGGAGAGGTGAGGGCTGTGTGCTGTCATCAGATTGGAGAGGTGAGGGCTGTGTGCGGTGATCAGATTGGAGAGGTGAGGGCTGTGTGCGGTGATCAGATTGGAGAGGTGAGGGCTGTGTGCGGTGATCAGATTGGAGAGGTGAGGGCTGTGTGCTGTCATCAGATTGGAGAGGTGAGGGCTGTGTGCTGTCATCAGATTGGAGAGGTGAGGGCTGTGTGCTGTCATCAGATTGGAGAGGTGAGGGCTGTGTGCTGTCATCAGATTGGAGAGGTGAGGGCTGTGTGCTGTCATCAGATTGGAGAGGTGAGGGCTGTGTGCTGTCATCAGATTGGAGAGGTGAGGGCTGTGTGCTGTCATCAGATTGGAGAGGTGAGGGCTGTGTGCTGTCATCAGATTGGAGAGGTGAGGGCTGTGTGCTGTCATCAGATTGGAGAGGTGAGGGCTGTGTGCTGTCATCAGATTGGAGAGGTGAGGGCTGTGTGCTGTCATCAGATTGGAGAGGTGAGGGCTGTGTGCTGTCATCAGATTGGAGAGGTGAGGGCTGTGTGCTGTCATCAGATTGGAGAGGTGAGGGCTGTGTGCTGTCATCAGATTGGAGAGGTGAGGGCTGTGCTGTCATCAGATTGGAGAGGTGAGGGCTGTGCTGTCATCAGATTGGAGAGGTGAGGGCTGTGCTGTCATCAGATTGGAGAGGTGAGGGCTGTGCTGTCATCAGATTGGAGAGGTGAGGGCTGTGTGCTGTCATGGGTGCACGGGATAGAGAGGTGAGGGCTGTGTGCTGTCATCAGATTGGACAGGGAGCATTTTCAAAGTCGGACCGACATGTGTCGGACCAGTTAAGACGGCTCCCATAGGGAAACATTGATTTTCACACGTCATGCGACATGAGCTCCTAATGTCGGAGCGTTTGTCGCCCCAGTGTGAACCCGGCCTGAGGGGCTCACAGAACTGCTCTATTTACACTGAGATTAAATTACACACAGGTGGACTCTATTTACTAATTAGGTGACTTCTGAAGGCGATTGTCTCCACTAGATTTTAGTTAGGGGTATCGGAGTAAAGTGGGCTGAATACAAATGCACGCCACACTTTTCACATATTTATAAAATATTTTGAAAACCATTTTTAATTTTCCTTCCACTTCACAATTATGTGCAACTTTGTGTTTGTCTATCACATAAAATCCCCAAAAAATACATTTTACGTATTTAGTTGTAAAATGACAAAATGTGGAAAATTTAAGGGGTATGAATACTTTTTCAAGGCACTGTATTTACAGATCTCTCTTCTACAGGGTAGTTAGTAATAGGTGTTAGGAGGAGGGTGTGAGCAGTCTTAAGAGAAGTTAGTGATGGCCCAGAATTCTACTTTATGGATATACAGTAAATTGATTGGGTAGTTTAGGTAGGTGCTCCTATGACATTGTTTTGGTGTATAAAGTTGATGGTACAGTTAGATTTAGGTTCACCATAAACATTAAAATCTATGTTTAGATGTGTGTCTGTTACTTCCGCACCTCGTTTGACAGGCGGCGAGGAGGCAATCCTCCGTCTCCTCACCACCTGCTTCTACTCCATGAATGCGGAACACTGTGCTGTATGCAATGCACATGGTTGCAGCACGGCCCCATTCACTTGGATGTGTTGTGTTCCAAGCTGGTACTGCCCAATAAATACCACAGGGGATCCCTTCTTCTTTTTTTTTTTTTTTAAGATTTCACAAGTAACTTCTTTTAGACTTCACCACAAAAAGTACAACACAAACAGCAGTTTGGAGATGTTCCCACTACCTGCATGGGTGAAGTGTTAGATCTCTCTATCTCTATATCTCTATCTCTATCTCTAGTGGGTACGGAAAGTATTGACATTTTTGCAGATTTATTAAATAAAGAAAAACTGAAATATCACATGGTCCTAAGGCCCCTTTCACACTGGTGTGGGAGGTGCGCTGGCGGTATAGCGCCGCTGTTTTTAGCGGCACTATAACGTCGGAATTGCGGCATTATTCGGCCGCTAGCGGCTTGGTTTTACCCCCCCTAGTGGACGAAAAGGGTTAATACCGCCGGCAATGCGCCTTATTGGGAAAGGAGCGGTGGAAGAGCGGTAAACACAGCGCTTCTCTCACCGCTCCAAAGATGCGGCTAGCAGGACATTAGGAGCGGTCCTGCTAGTGCACCGCTCCAGTGTGAAAGCCCTTGGGCTTTCACACTGGATAAACAGCAGCCGCTGTTTAGGTTCGGTTTGCAGGTGCTATTTTTAGCGCAATAGCGCCTGCAAACCGCCCCAGTGTGAAAGGGGTCTAAGTATTCAGACCCATTGCTGTGACACTAATATAGTTAACTCAGGTGCTGTCCATTTCTTCTGATCATCCTTGAGATGGTTCTACACCTTCATTTGAGTCCAGCTGTGTTTTACTATACTGATTGGACTTGATTAGGAAAGCCACACACCTGTCTATATAAGACCTTACAGCTCACAGTGCATGTCAGAGCAAATGAGAATCATGAGGTCAAAGGAACTGCCTCAAGAGCTCAGAGACAGAATTGTGGCAAGGCACAGATCTGGCCAAGGTTACAAAAATTTCTGCTGCACTTAAGGTTCCTAAGAGCACAGTGGCCTCCATAATCCTTAAATGGAAGACGTTTGGGGCGACAAGAACCCTTCCTAGAGCTGGCCATCCGGCCAAACTGAGCTATCGGGGGAGAAGAGCCTTGGTGAGAGAGGTAAAGAAGAACCCAAAGATCACTGTGGCTGAGCTCCAGAGATGCAGTCGGGAGATGGGAGAAAGTTATAGAAAGTCAACCATCACTGCAGCCCTCCACCAGTCGGGGCTTCATGGCAGAGTGGCCCGACGGAAGCCTCTCCTCAGTGCAAGACACATGAAAGCCTGCATGGAGTTTGCTAAAAAAAAAAAAAACACCTGAAGGACTCCAAGATGGTGAGAAATAAGATTCTCTGGTCTGATGAGACCAAGATAGAACTTGTTGGCCTTAATTCTAAGCGGTATGTGTGGAGAAAACCAGGCACTGCTCATCAACTGTCCAATGCAGTCCCAACAGTGAAGCATGGTGGTGGCAGCATCATGCTGTGGGGGTGTTTTTCAGCTGAAGGGACAGGACGACTGGTTGCAATCGAGGGAAAGATGAATTCGGCCAAGTAAAGGGATATCCTGGATGAAAACCTTCTCCAGAGTGCTCAGGACCTCAGACTGGGCCGAAGGTTTACCTTCCAACAAGACAATAACCCTAAGCACACAGCTAAAATAACGAAGGAGTGGCTTCACAACAACTCCGTGACTGTTCTTGAATGGCCCAGCCAGAGCCCTGACTTAAACCCAATTGAGCATCTCTGGAGAGACCTAAAATGGCCGTCCACCAACGTTTACCATCCAACCTGACAGAACTGGAGAGGATCTGCAAGGAGGAATGGCAGAGGATCCCCAAATCCAGGTGTCAAAGACTTGTTACATCTTTCCCAAAAAGACTCATGGCTGTATTAGATCAAAGGGGTGCTTCTACTAAATACTGAGCAAAGGGTCTGAATACTTAGGACCATGTGATATTTCAGTTTTTCTTTTTTAATAAATCTGCAAAAATGTCAACAATTCTGTGTTTCCCTGTGACTATAGGGTGCTGTTTGTACATTAATGAGAAAAAATGAACTTAAAAGATTTTAGCAAATGGCTGCAATATAACAAAGAGTGAAAAATTTAAGGGGGTCTGAATACTTTCCGTACCCACTGTATAATATATAATTATTAAATATATGACAAGCTTACCATACAAACTCCGGTAGAGGGAAAGTAACCTAACTAGAAAGGCTAGACCCCCTATAGTAGATGTCAAAAGGACCCTGCAGTTCACCTCATTGTCTCTCCTCAGTCAAGTAGGGCTGGGAAAAAAATCGATTTTAATCTTGAATCGAGTTTTGAGCTCAAATCGATTCAGTTTTGAAGAAAATCGATTTTTTTTTTTAATTTTTTTTTTTTTCCTTCCCTTCAAAGTTTCCGTAGCAGGACTGCAGGGGGCGTATCCGGAATGGCACTGGGCAGCGTTACCCCAATTACATCTACTCGCTGCAGCCGCCGTCTGCCTACCTGATCAGCGTGTCATGCAGACAGACGGCGGCCATTGCAGTGTTCAAAAGCCGCGCCTCCCGAGTCCTCGTCGTCTGTGATAGGCGGAACACTCAATTTCACAGCAGGCAGTATTCAGCCTATCATGGACATCCTCTCATCCTTGTCTGTGTTATGAGGATGACCATGATAGGCGGAACACTGAATGCTGGGAAATTGAGTGTTCCGCCTATCACAGACGAGAAGGAGGCGCGGCTTTTGAATAATGGACTGGCCACCGGTGTAGCAGTAAAATCCGTATACCATGAAAATCTGCATCAGGTACGGGCACAGTGAATAAAGCATGGGCACAGTGAGACACGGACACAGTGAGGCACGGACACAGTGAGGCACGGACACAGTGCAATTCAACTAAGAGTAACCTCAGGATTTTTTGTTGTTTTATTAGCTAAATCCAAATACAGTATTAATAATTTGGATGTTTAACAATCTTTGTTGCACACTGCAAAAAACAACAAAATGTCACAAGCGCTAAATTGGTGGATAAAGAAAAAAATATAATGGATGATAATAATAATAAGAAAAAAATCCCAAATATTTTGGGAAGTACAAAGTATCCAAAAAGGGGGAAAAAATAGGATCCAGCGCAGCAAGAAAAAATCCGTACCCAGAAGTACAAAATACACAACATGCACACAATATAATCCAGCGCTCATGGAACATACATTATTAACTATTGAAAACTCTTGAAGAATTGATAAATAAGCTTAGTCCATTAATCACAATAAAGAGAGGGATCCAATCCCAAATGTGCAGAGGGCAAATTAATCTTAACTCTCCAGTTGCCAGTGGTGACAAACTTGTTAAACTTGCAGTGACATCCGTGGAGCAAGGAGGGGTTAAAAAAGTCAAAACAAAGCCTGTGGCATGATCTCCGTGTGAGCACAGTACCTTGAATGATGGACAACAGGCAGACCAGCGTGTGGAGGGCCCTCCAACCCAAAAGGATGCAGAGCCAGGATCGCAGCAAGGCTGGGACAGAAGGAATCACACACAGATTTTCAAGAGTTTTCAATAGTTAATAATGTATGTTCCATGAGCGCTGGAATATATTGTGTGTTTGTTGCACACTGACTTTGCAGTTAGAGAAAGGGTTTGCCTTTGCAATTTTGTTTGTTGATGCACTTTAATTAATATAATAAAAAAAAAAAATCGAATCGTAAATCGAGTTTTTTATAAAAAAATCGCAGATTTTTTTTTGGGGGAAAATCGCCCAGCCCTACAGTCAAGTTCAGTAAAAGTACTTCAATGACCTGAGGCAGATGGCACGGTGAAATCCCATGGTATTTGTGTGTAATGACAGCGATGGTCAGAGATGTGACTCCCCTCTAACTCTGCAATGATGGGGGGGGGGGGGGGGCAGATACGGCTTTTATCAGGGCTTGACAAATTTGCTTGGAATCTAGGAGCCAGCTAAAAAAAGTTAGGAGCCAGTTTTTTTTTTTAACGACCAATGTGTGCAGAAGCGAACGCATACGTGAGTAACGCCCGCATATGAAAGCGGTGTTTAAACCACACGTGAGGTATCGCCGCAATCGGTAGAGTGAGAGCAATAATTCTAGCCCTAGAAATCCTCTGTAACTCAAAACATGCAACCTGTAGAATTTTTTTAAATGTCGCCTATGGAGATTTTAAAGGGTAAAAGTTTGTCGCCATTCCACGAGCGGACGCAATTTTGAAGCGTGACATGTTGGG